>SIJG01000006.1:2784920-2800051 GCA_023374025.1 Heterodera schachtii | reverse complement strand
AATTTCGATTGGTCTCAAAATGGTCAATTCGCTTTTGCCGTCGAAATGTTTGTCCACTAAAACATTGAAACGTGGTGAGAGAAGTGCCAATTTGAGGCCGAGTTGAGGACGACCAAAAAATGGAAGAATGTCCATCCAAACGTCAGTACAAATCCAGCTAAAATGCGGAAAAAATAAATGAGCGATTTAAAAATTCACTAATTTTTAACCCAATAAATTCTCACATTTTCTTCAAAATTCGTTTATTCATTTTATTGGTCACTCGAACACTTCGCCGTTTTCCAAGTGATGTCATAAGTGAACCCATCGGCGATTGTTGTTCATGTTCACCATTTGCTGTAGAAGAAATTTTGCAGTGGTCGGCGGAGGAATGCTTTTTCTTTTTCTCGGCGGGCGGTGCCATTAAAAAACCAAATTTCGGTTCCTAAATAAAGACAATTTTAGAAAACATTTGCACAAAACAATTTTAGAGAACTTTAACAAACAAATAGATCAGACTCACGATTTACACTACTCAAAAAAACGAAATATGTGCCAATAAATAGAGAATGCAGAGAAAACAAAAAATTGTTTTCTCTAATTTTCCTCTCCTTTTAGCGTACTATCTAATATTTTCATTATTCGGAAAAACAACATTTAATCGCCACATTTTTTTCTGCTCATACAATTTGCACCTAATTTTGCATACCGAAAGAGAAAAATACGAACAAAATTAAAGCAGAGATGTGATATCTGAGGATTTTTCCTCATTTTGTGGTCTTTTAGAGGGTCAAAGAGGATTTTTTGAAACTGAGGATTTGCGGAATTTTGTGGTCTTTTAAGAAATTTGAGGATTTTTGTGGTCTTTTGATAAAAAAGTGACAAAAATGCATGATTTTTTGAAAAATTAGGTATATTTGGCAAAATGTTCGAACTTTTTCTTCAAATCTTAAACATTTTTTCGATAAAATCCTCAGTCAAAATCATTTTTTGACAAAATTTGTTAGCAAATCGCACTCAAAATTCCAAATTTTTTCCGGCAACGCCTATCGGCACTGCCGGACCCCCTCCCCAATGTTCCCAAAAAGTTTTTTGAAAAACCGCGCCACAAAAAAAAAAAGCAATTTTTTGTGGGTCTCAGTGGACAGATAAACAGAATTCATTACACATGGACACAGTGAAAGCAATTGGCCCAAGTGAAGTGCAACTTCGATTTTTCGTGCTCAGACTTCCATAAAATGCTTACAAATGACAAGAAATTGATGAATTTGATTGTTTCAAATGAAAAAATGACAGTTAACTGATTTTGTACGCATTTTATGATGTTTTAAAAAATGAGGATTTTTCCTGCCAAATGAGGATTTTTTGAGGTATTTTAGTGGCAAATGAGGATTACGGCTGAAATGAGGATTTCAAAATTTTGAGATCACATCTCTGAATTAAAGTGTTTTTACAAGCAAAAAGTGGGTTAGCTAAAAAAGTTATTCAAAAAAAAAAAACTAAATAAAGAAAATTTTGAAAACATTTGTGCAAAAACCAATATTAAGTTGTGCTTCGTCCTATAACAACAGGGATGAGACCGGAAGGGTTACACGCAACTGGATTTTCAATTAACGGAAATCTGTAATCCGTAATTACGGCAAACATTTTAGGATTTTTAATAGCCAAAATTTTTCAGAAATTTCGCTCTTTTCCCCTTCACCGGCAACTCCCAAACTTCCCCCCCCCCCCGCTTACACATCGGTTTTTCTATTTTGTTCAAAAAACAATGTTCTATACTTATTTTCATTGATTTCGGTCAATTTTTTTATGGGCGTAAAACATAAAAATGGGGTAAAAATGCGGGGGCAGAAAGAAAGAGGAACAACAAAACAAAACATTGCACTCTTCTGACTAGAGAAAGACAAAACAACTTTTTGTTAAGAAAAATATTGTTTCTTCGGAGATCAACATTTAAGTTGTTATTTAATTATTAACAATGTTCATTTTGCCAACAACGTATAAAACAACTTATTTTTAAAATTTCGGTCAATTTTTAAAAATTTATTTTAGCGGGAAATATAACTTGGAAGAGAGATAAGGCAAAATGAGAGAGTGCTGAACTTTCAGTCCCAGTCATACGAAACATTTTTGATGAAGAAAGACAGAGAAAAAATATTTTAATAGAAAGGGTTATCGGAAGAGATTCAAAGACATAGAGACAATAGAAACATAATGATAATTCTGCGTTTATGACCGAAAGAATCAGCGAAGAAGGGAACTAAACTTTCTCCCCATTGCACTCTCTCTTAAAATTATTTTCTCTACCCTCATTTATCAAAAATGTTTTGTATGACTGGGACTGAAAGTTTAGCACTCTCTCATTTTGCCGTGTCTCTCTCCGAAGTGATATTTCCCGCTAAAATAAATTTTCAAAAATTGAAGGAAATTTTAAAAATAAGTTGTTTTATACGTTGTTGGCAAAATGAACATTGTTAATAATTAAATAACAACGTGAAGGTTGTTCGCCCGAATAAACTAATAAATAAATTGTTTTGCCTTTCTCTACTTCTGACACTATTGACAATATTTGCATATTTTTGTTCTTTTGATTGAATTTTGGATGGAAAATGGTGGGTAAAAATGAAAAATTTTCGTGGTTTTAACTATGGTAACTAATAAAAGCCAAGTTTTAAATTTTGAGAAATCATTAAATATTCTTAAGAGAAATTTTTTTGGAAAAAGCGTGCCGCAAATTTTTTTTGTTTCATTGACAAAATTTTCAAAAATCCTGATTTTTGACCAGAAATGATTTTTGTCGGCCAAATGATGATTGAAAATTATCAGTTGGGAGCCCTGTAATCCATCATCATTTGATGAAATTAAAGTGGATAAATGAACATTGGGGCAGATTTTTGTGAAAGGGTATAATTATTTTGCGGCAAAATGATGACCTAAACACGAGAAGGAATAGATCAAATTTTTTAAAATAGCAGCAAATAATAAACTTTTTACATTGATTGTGTTTATTTCTCCTTAATTTTAATCTCTCTCCCTCCCTATGTACAGTCATGGTCATATGTTTAACACACCCCAAAGTTTTTTTTATAAATTTAACCGTAATTTTTTTTACTAATAACATACCGTAAATGCTCTAATTATCCCCCCGGGGGGATTATTGTTCAACCTCCTCAGAAAGGGGGGGATTATTAGATACGGGGGGATAAATGGAGACGGGGGGATTATTTTTCGACAGATTTATCTGTGTAAAATTTTTGAAATTTTTTTGAATAACTCGCCAAAAAATGTCATCGCGTCAAAAAAAAATCAT
Source organism: Heterodera schachtii (assembly GCA_023374025.1). Lineage (NCBI taxonomy): Eukaryota > Metazoa > Nematoda > Chromadorea > Rhabditida > Heteroderidae > Heterodera > Heterodera schachtii. The sequence goes on along the minus strand of SIJG01000006.1, from coordinate 2,796,762 downwards.
TTTTTTTTGTATTTTTGTTAAAAAATTTCTGATTTTGCGTGAAATATTTGCAAAAATTCCAAAAATATATACAAACCATTGAGAAACCTTCAGAAAATTTGAGATTTGTTTTAAATTTTGAAAATTTTTCATTTTTTGAGCCCTTAAAATTTACGCTAATTTTTGGAAATTCATCGCTTCAGGGTTGGACTATTTAGTGGATAAAGCTTAAAAAATAAAGAAATCCGGGAGAATTTTATTTGATTTTTCTAAATTAAAGATTTAAAAAAATTCTTCCAGAAATTTATGAAATTTCAATTTTTCAGAAAAAATCAACATTCCATTCTGAAAAGAAGTTTTCATAAATTAAAAAACTAAAATAATCCGCAATTTTTGCATTACAAGAGATAATTTATTTTATATTTTTATCTCTTTTTTGAAGAAAGTTTTAACAATAAAACTCATTTTTTGATTCGGGACCAATGGGGAGTTGCATATGGTTTTTGAGTGGAAAAATTTTCACCCAAAATGCTCCAAAAATATGTCACTAGGGTATTTTTGGCGCTGATCAATAATTTGAAATTTTGCTATTTTTGCATTTTTAGAGGATATTTCGGTCATTTTTGGCAAATTTTCATAAGAAAAATGCAATAAAAACGAAAAATACACCACTAAGGATTGACTTTTTGGGAATTAAAAAAATACACGCTTGGAAATCAAAAAATTTTAAACTTTTGCAAAAACTTTAAAAAAATTTTTTGATACAAAAGATACAAAAAAAGTAATTTTGTTTGAGCGTAAATTTTTTGGGTTTTAGGGCATATTTGAGGGATTTTAGTGCATATTTGGCGTTTTTTAGTACATATAATTTATAGCCCTATTTATTAAACATTAAATGAGTTTCGATTTTGAATTAATAAATTTCTATTTCATTTTAAAAAGAAAATTTTTCGAAAAAATAAAAATTCCATTTATCCCCCCGGGGGGATAAATGGAGACGGGGGGATTATTGTTCAACCCGCTCAGAAAGGGGGGGATTAATGGAGACAGTGGGATTAATGGAGACAGGGGGATAATTAGAGCATATACGGTATGTTGTGATGCGTTATACCGATCGATATTCAATGGGCTATCGAATGATACCAAATATGTGTCAATTAATTCTCATTGGCCGATATGCGAGCAGAAAATTCAACCATCCGTAATTTTGGGTGGTCATATGTTTAACACGGATCACTTTATCAATTAATAAATCAATATTTTGTGGGCCAAAAATTCTGAAAAAATTCCTGCCGAGCTAACTTTTGAGTATCAAAAAAGTCTTTTACAGCAACTTGATCAGATCACTCCTTCATAGTGATCGGCACACCACAAAACACAGTGAAAATCAGGGAAATTTTCGAAAAAAATTCCTAGGGGGTTGTGAAAATTTTTTTGGAAAATTTTAAGCAGTCCATTGGAAAGGGGACAAAATTCTCTACCAAGTGCCTTTTGAATGGTTAGTCTATGACTTAAATCCGCTGAGATATGGGTACTTCGATTTGAATGTCTACAAAAAGTACTGTATTTCTTAAGAAAATAGTACATATTTCGTATCATTCGGTAGCTCATTGAATAAGCTATCGACTAATATAATGATCTAACTTTTGCTCTTAGTAGAAAAAAATTACGGTTAAATTTATAAAAAAAATTTTGGGGTGTGTTAAACATATGACCATGACTGTATCACCGTTAAAACATCGATTTTTAAGTGCGTCAAATGTCTTTCTTTTGGACGGATATTTTGGAAAATCATTTTTTGTCTCCGTCACACACTAAATATATTTTATGTTTTCAGAAAATTCCAATTTATCATGTCCAAAGCGGCGATTGCTGTGCTAAAGTTGATGCTGAGCACGGGAGAGTACGCGGATGTGCACTTTTTGGTGGGCGACGGAGACGGAAAAGAGGCAAATTTTGAAAATTAAAAATAATAAAATTTGATTTTTTTAAATCAAAAATCTTTTTTAAGCTTGTGCCAGCTCATAAACTCATTTTGAAGCATGCTTCCGACGTATTTGAGGCAATGTTCCGTTTTGACGCCAACAAAGAATTAGGAGAAAACGGTAAAAAATGGATTAATTATTTTTGTTATTGATTCAATTTGTCTCTGCTAATTAACCTAATAAATAGGGATGCGACTTTTAGTGACGAAAAGTCTCGAATTAGTTAACTAAAATAATGATGAAAGTGCCAAAATAGTGAAAAGTCCGAAATTGTGAAAAAAGTCCGAAATTGTGACGTTTTAGTGATATAATTTTCAGCCAAAAATTGAGCAAAAATAATTTTTATTCACTGATTGCAGTTGCAAATGAAGTAAATAAATTTTTTTTTTTAAATTTTTAGGTCGATTCTTAGGGGTGTATTTTTTAAAAATTTTTAGGTCGATTCTTAGGGGGTGTATTTTTGGGTTTTTGTCATTTTTGTTAAGGAAATTTTCAAAAAATTCGAAAAAGTGAAAAAATAGTGACAAAACGCTAAAATAGTGATTTCTGTGACGAAAAAAGACGTCAAAATGAAAAAATTTTAACGCAGAAATGCGTTTTTTGAGCTCCTTTCTTCAAACAATTGAGGAAAAAAAGAAGAAGTTTTTTGACTAGAAATTGCATCCCTACTAATAAATTTTCAATTGGTCTCGGTTTATGCTCTAATTCAAATTTAATTAGCATTTGCTTATTGTTTTATTTATTTCTCAATTAGCCTCTACTAATAGCCCTGTGGTGGAAGTGCCCGACGTTGAAGCAACAGCGTTTAAAGTGATGTTGAGCTTTATTTACATGGAAGATTTAAGTGAATTGAATGGAGACAATGCAATAGCGGCGCTTTACGACGGTAAATTTACTTCTTTTTTTAAAAATAAAATTTATTAATTATTAATTTCTATTTCTAATTAGCCAAAAAGTACAACATTCCTGACTTGGTCCTTCCATCTTTGCAAATTCCCATCTCCGAATTGCGAAATGTTTTCTTCGCCTTTGCCCAGGCTCGCCTTTTTGACTTGGAGGTGAAAAGGAATGTTTCGAATTATTTCTGACAAACGAATATTTTTTATTAAGTACTCAATTATTTTTTAATATTTTTGAATAATCTTTCTTTGTTTGAAATTATTTATTTAAAGAAAAAAACTAATCGTTCAATTATTAATTTTAATTGTAGGATTATGTTAACGATTGCTTGGCTTACATTGACAAAAATGCGGACATTTTGCTTAAATCTGATGCATTTTTGCAAATCGATGAAAAATTGTTATGTGAAATTTTGGAACGCGACCAATTGAAAATCCGTGAAGAGATTTCTGTTTGGCAAGCAGTAATTCTTTTTTTTTATTTTAAAAAAGTTATAATTTTATTTTTAAAATTGTTTTAATTAATTTTAATTGTTTTTTCGGCACTTCGTTGGACCGACCAAAAATGCCGTGAAAATGGCATTGAATTTTCAGCAGAAAATCGCCGTCAAATGCTTGGCCCGGCATTGTTCAAAATTCGATTTCCGCTCTTCTCACAAAAGGAATTTTCGGAAAAAATTGGTAAAAAAATAATAATATTGTTTTAATTTGTAAAAAATAATATTTCTTTTAAGTACAAATCTTTTTCTAACTATTCACCAGTCTTTCCCCTATTTACAGTTCCATCCGGCATTTTAACAACAAACGAAGTGATCGCCGTTGAACAATTCCATACCAACCAGAATTTTTGTGGGATTTCCGATGGCTTACTGTATCCAGTTCAATTTCCGAGTCATGAGCGAATTTGGACATTTGGAACATTATTATTGGACATTGAAGAAGTGTCCGAATTTGCGGGAGAGGAAATTGGGAGCATGCGACACATCGAAAATGTGTACATAAATGGACTTTCATGGAAAATAGGGGCACAAATTAGAATGAAATGGAGAAGCACTGACAATGAGAAATGTTTGGGCATTTATCTTTTGTGCACCGAGCCAAAAGAAGGTGCAATTAACTGTTAATTAATGCTAATTAACAGCGATCATTAATACCCATTAAGATTCAAATTGGCGCTGCCGCGTTCATTCGGCACAATAGAAAGAACTGGTCAGGTTTCCCAAATTTCATTTCGTTTGCGGTGAGTTTGACATTTAATTTATTGCTTAATTATTCAAATTATGGGTAATTAAGGAATTAATGGACCCATCCAATGGTTTTTACAACAGAGAAGAGGACAAAGTGACTTTGGCCATCGATATAACAGTGAAAAATGGAAATATAGACAAAATCATTTTGGATCAAAGCAAATCGAAAGGGAAACTTTTTATGGAAATTGAAAAAATGTCGGAATTTGCGCGAGAAGTCTTTTTGAGTGAACGTAAAAGTGAAACTGTGCACATCAAAGGATTGCCATGGAAAATATTGGCACAAATTCAAAAGAAAATTGAAAGCACTGACAATGAGAAATGGTTGGGCTTTTACCTTTGGTGCATACATGGACAAGGGGGGGGGGGGGTCAGAAATTTGCCTTTACGAAATACGAAATACCCCCCACCCCCCCCTCAGAGGCCAAAATTTTTACGAAATTGAAAAAAAGGCTCAAAAATTTTGTCGACCTTTTTTTTTTTTTTTGCTTTTCGGTCTAATTTTTTCCCCCTTTTTTTTGAATCACATTTTTTGCGGCGTTTTTTCAAAAAACTTTTGGGTAACAGGGGGGGGGGAGGTCCGACGGTGCCGATAGGCGCCGTCGGAAAAAAATTTTTAATTTCAGTGCAATTTCTTAACAATTTTTGTGTAAAAACCGACCGTTTTTTTTATTAACAAATTTCAAGTAAAATTTCGCAAAAAAATTTACGAAAAAGTAAAACGAAATTCATTCGTAAAAAATTTACGAAAAAGGAAAACGAAATCCATTCGTAAAAAATTTACGAAAAAGGAAATAAAATTTCGAAAAAATTTTAACGAAATGCAATTCAAAATCGTAAAAATTTGAGTTTTTGGCATAAAATTTGGTTTTTTTTTTTTTTCAATTTCGTAAAATTTTCCTATCTTCACCAGTGCTTTTTCGATTTTGGCCGAAAATTTTACGAAATTGCCTCGGACCCTCGTATACGATTTACGAAATTGACCCCCCCCCCCCCCCCCCTTGACCCCCCCCTTGTCCACGTATGCTTTGGTGTGATGCTTCAGAGGAAGGTGCAATTAAATGCTAATTATATTAATTGATAGAAATAATTAATTGCCATTAAGATTCGATTTGGCGCAGCTGCGTTCTCTCGGCAACTTTTCGAATTGTCTCACAAAAAAATAGGGCTGCGAATTCGATTGGGACACTTATTGACCGTGTTTTTGACAATAAATTGAAAATGAAAGGATTCTATTGTTTCATTTCGTTTTCGGTGAGTGCCAAAATAAATTTGTTTGTTTTTAATCCGAGGTTAAATGCCAACAATTAATATTCAAAATCATTTTATTGCATTAAGGAATTGATGGAACCGAATAATGGTTATGATAAAAGCAAAGACAAAGTGACATTGGCTATTGATATCACAACTTCTGATGAACCAAAAGTGGACAAATGCATTATTTCTGATCCAAGCAAATCCAACGGGACAATTTCGATGGAAATTGAAAAAGTGTCGGAATTTGCGAGAGAAGTATTTTTGAGTGAACGTAAAAGCGAGACAGTCACGTACAAGGGATTACCATGGAAAATATTGGCACAAATAAATCCGTCGAAAAAAGGCTCTGTGAAATGTTTGGGCTTTTTCCTTTCGTCTGTGGCCCCAAACGAAGGTACAATTAAATGCTAACTAAAATCAATTATCAAATTAATTATATTGAGCAGAAAATTGGAGTTGCGAATGTTCGGGAGTCATTCGAATTTTCTCACAAAAGAACGATGTGACGGATTTAAGGAGAGAATTTGATGCGCATGTTATAAACAATGAAGACGATGATTGGGGATTCTCCGAATTCATTACATTTGCTGTGAGTGGCATTTAAAAGCCATTCCAATTTTAAATTACTATTAATTTTAGGATTTGATCGACCCGGAAAAAGGCTTTTACAATGAAAGCGAGGATAAAGTGACAGTAGCCATTGATTTCGCTGTGGAAGAAGCAAAAAATGATAAATCATAGACAATTTAGCAAATTTCTCAATGAAATCTATGCATTATATGTATTATTCGCATTTTAAATCCATTTTATTTTTGTAAAATTTCTCGGAATATAAAGGGGCCATCGAATAATTCCAAATTTTTTATTCGTTTGTGTTGTGTCCTCGGGTTAAAGGCTTAAAGCCATTTCAAATTACCATTTTAAGAGAGAGAGAGAGAGATTTATTTAAGGAAAAGCATGAACAAAGTGTTATATGTTAAAAACCGGGAATAAGTTTGAGTCAACAACAATCTCAGAGCATTTTGGGTGGGTCAGTGCAATTAGTTATTTGGGAAAGAATTGCCAAAGGCAAGGAACGGCACAGACTGACCCACCGCAGACATCTCGCAGCCCCCGAGGGTGAAATTGAGTGGACTTATATACTGGCACAATGGGGATAGACATTGGATAGGATGAGGGATAATGACGGTAAAATACAAAGGGAATAAGAGAGATGGATGGCAATGCAACAGAAGTGAATAGGAAGAAATGGCACGATAACATTGGAAATGAGAGGGATAGGATTGGCTTGGGATGGGACGAACAGAGGGACAAGTTTATGACGGGATTGGGTTGGGGAAAGCAGGGCAATTTACATTATGCACAAAATATGAAATTTTGAATGCTGCGGATACAGCAGTTTGTTAATTGATAAAATAACACAAAAATAAATAATTTTCATTAATAATCCCTTCAAAAAGTTCAAACAATAGAAGCTTCAAACCAAGTTAAAAACTCGTTTTTCGTACGTATTAGGCCATAGCAAGTTAGCAAAAAAAGGCATATGCCTAAAAATCGGGGCTCTATTAATTACATGCTATGTATTTAGGCTGGCAAGCAATTTTTAATAATTTTCAATTTTTGCAACTAAAACCCGCACCAAGCCCAAAATTTTGTTGTTTATTTTTTTGAAAAGTGCGCTATAAATTTTGTTTCTAATAGTTCGGCTTCGAAAGTTCACTAGATAGCTCATTCTAAAGCCATTGATGAATTCTACACTTTCCAGGGTGCCGTGTCGTTGCGCGAAACCCGCAAAAATTTTATAATTAATTTATTTAAAAATTATTAAACAAATTAATTAGATAAAATATTTCTATAATTACCGTATTATCTCTAATTATCCCCCCGGGGGGATTAATGTTCAACCTTCTCAGAAAGGGGGGGATTAATGGAGATGGGGGATTAATGGAGACAGGGGGATAATTAGAGATAATACGGTAATTTATTTAAAGTAATCCCAAATAAATATAATCAAGCATTTAATTCAACTATTTGTAAGGAATGAGCCAGCGGACGGTTAAAACGCTTAAAGCGGGGCCAAATTTTTCCAAGGAATTTTGAAGAACGGGGGAGTGGAGTGGGTCCGGCGGTGCCAATAGGCGCCGTCGGGCAAAATTTTGGAAATTTGAATGCAATTTGTTAACAGATTTTGTCTAAAAATTGACACAATTTTGGTGATTTTTGAGCTAATTTTAAAGAAAAAAAAAAGGATTTTTAGAATCCGGCGGGGAAAATTTTTTAAAATTTATAGGTAAAATATGAAATTTATGCCATAAATTTCTAAATTTATGAATAATTTTAAGAAATAAGAACAAAGTAAGAACAATAGCCCTAAATCAGAACATTTCTTATAAATAAGAACAAATTGCAGCCCTGAATTATTTAGTAAAAACGAAAATCTCACCGAAATTTTCCAAAAAATTTGCTACATTTTCATAAAAACAGAAAATTTCCAATTTTTTCCCGAAATCCACAAGAATTTTTTAATGAAAATCTGCTAAAAATATGGTCAAAATTCTCAAATTTTCCTCCGTCGGCGCCTATGACACCGCCGGACCCTAAAAGTCCTTTTTTTCTTAAAAATTTGCTCAAAATTATAAAGGTTTTCCCGACCCAAATTAGGCTTTTTTTCTTGCCAAATGAGGCTTTTGAAAAATTTAATCTGCGAGCCCTGATTTTGTCACTTATCTTAGATACTTTATCTTGAACAGTAATGAGATAAGAGAAATTAAGTGTGATTTCAATCAGCAAATTGTTTATGATTTGTCCTCCGTTTTGCTTCTTTCACTGTGACATCAATGGCCAATGTCACTTTGTCCTCATTTTTGTTGTAAAACCCATAGATCGGGTCCATCAAATCCTAAAATTATAGTAATTTCAAATTAAAAAGGCATTTCAATTTTAAATGCCACGCACAGTAAGTTTAATTAATCTGGAGAATCCCCAATCATTGTTTTCATTGTTTATAACATGCGCATCAAATTCTCTCCTTAAATCCGCCACATCGTTCTTTTGTGAAACAATTCGAATGATTGCCGAACATTTAAAACTCCAATTTTCTGCACATGAACGAATTCAAATTAATTATTAAATTGTTAATTATTTTTAAATAAATTTTTAATTTAACCTTCGTTGGAAGCGGCACATGAAAGGAAAATGCCCAAATATTTCTTATTGTCAGTGCCTTTCCATTGGTTTATTTGTGCCAATATTTTACATGGCAATCCCTTGATGTACGTGACTGTCTCGCTTTTACGTTCACTCAAAAAGACTTCTCGCGCAAATTTCGACATTTTTTTAATTTCCATAAAAATTGTCCCTTCCGTTTTGCATTGATCCAAAATGATTTTGTATATCTTTTCTTTTTTCACGGTTAAATCGATGGCCAATGTCACTTTGTCCTTTTCTCTGTTGTAAAAACCATTGGATGGGTCCATTAATTCCTTAATTGCACATAATTATGTCAATTAAGGAATAAATTAAATGGCCAACTCACCGCAAACGAAATGAAATTAGGGAATCCCCACAAGCTCTTTTTATTGTTAAAAACACGGTCAGTAAGTGTCCCAGTGGAATTCTCCGCCCTATTCTTTTGAGAGACAATTCGAAAAGTTGCCGAACGAACGTAGCAGTGCCAAATCGAACCTTAATGTGTGTTAATCATTGCTATCAATTGACATTAATTAGCATTTCATTAGTTAATAACACAGTAAAAAGAGTGCCTATGGCCGCGTCGATATTTCCCGATACAAATTGAAAGATTGTCGAGCAAATGCGGTTCCAAAGTCCTTCTGCCGTAGTTAAAAAATTAATTATTGTTATTTTAATATTAATTAAAATTGGACCTTCTCTTGCGCCACACAAAATGTTAAAGCCCAAACATTTCTCCTTGGTAATTTCCGTCTTGGTATTTATTTGTGCCAATATTTTCCATGGGAGTCCATTTATGTACACGTTTCCGCTGTATCGTTTACTCCCGATCATTTCTCCCACAAATTCCGACACTTTTTCAATATCCATCACAATTGTCCCAAATGTCAAATTTCGCTGATGACTCGGAAATTGCAATGGGCCGTACAGTAATCCATCGAATGTCCCACACTTTTCCGATTGGCTATGGTACTGTTCAATGCCGACCATTTCTTTTGCTGTTAAAATGCCCGAGGGAACTGTAAAAAGAACAGTTAGATGGGCCGGGAATGACATGCGAATTGTAAACTAACCTTAAAAATGTTTAATTTGATGGAAAAGTAAATTTTTAGTAATTTTTTCTTCGGTTTTTACCAATTTTTCCCGAAAAATCCTCTTTTGAGAAAAGCGGAAAGCGAATTTTGAACAATGCCGGGCCAAGCATTTGACGGCGATTCTCTGCTGAACATTCAATGCCATTTTCACGGCACTTTCCGTCGGCCCAACGGAGTGCCGAAAAAAATAATTTAAATTAATGGAAATATTTTCCAATTAAATTAATTTGTTTTTGAATAAAATTTACTGCTTGCCAAACAGAAATCTCTTCACGGATTTTCAATTCATCTCGTTCCAAAATTTCACATAACAATTTTTCATCAATTTGTAAAAATGCATCAGATTTGAGCAAAATGTCCGCATTTTTGTCAATGTAAGCCAAGCAATTGTTGACATAATTCTAAAATAAACAATAAATTGGATGTTTTTCTTTAAAATAAATTTAATCGATGAGATTATTCCATATAATAATTTAAAAATATTATTTCACCTCCAAGTCGAAAAGACGGGCCTGGGATAAAGCGAAGAAAACATTGCGCAATTTGGAGAAGGGGATTTGCAGAGATCGGTCAACCAAATCAGGAATATTGTATTTTTTGGCTAATTAAAAAGATTCAATATTAATAAATTAAATTTTAAAAATTAATTCACCGGCATAAAGCACTTCCATCGCATTGTCTCCGTTTAATTTACTTAAATCTTCCTTGTAAATGAAGCTCAACATCACTTTAAACGCTGATGCTTCAACGTCGGTCACTTCCACCACAGGACAATTAGCAGAGACTAATTGGAGAATTAATGACAAATTTGTATAATTAATAGACATATTATATATATTTAATACCATTTTCTGATTTCCAATTTTGGGAGTCAAAACGGAACATTGCCTCAAATACGTCGGAAGAATTTTTCAAAACCATTTTATGGGCAAAAATAATCTAAAAGTATTAAAATAAGGAAAATATTTTTTCTAAATAAAATAAAATTTCAGTGGAATTCAGTGTGGGCATATACTGGGTTCACCCCCCCCCCCCGAACCTCGGAGAGGAAATTCCCCGTTTTGAGGATTTTTAAGAAAATTAAATCCTCAAAAAATCCAAAATTTCAGCAATTTTTCGTAAATATTTTCATTTCTTTTTTTACATATTTTGAGATTTTTTGAAAATTAATAAATTCTTGTTAATTTTTTGAAAATGTACCCTTAAAAAATCGACCAAAAAATAACTTTAAAAATACTAAAATGTGATTCTAGGCCGTGTCCCGACATTTGCGGTCCGACATTTGCGCCTTTGTCCGAAATCGGACTCAAAAAGTTTTTTTCAATCCCTGATCGCATAAACAGTTTTAAATAAGCGATTGAAAGTGATTGATCCGATCATTTGATCTTTTAAAATTTTTTGAAAAAATAATAAAATTTTCAAACAAAAAATAATTGAACATAATGAACCAAAAGACCGTGTTTTCTTAATTTTTGCCTATTTCACCCTTTAAGAATTTTTTTTTCCAAATTTAACCATTTTAAAAATTTTATTACATATTTGGTACATGTTTTAGGTTTTTTGTACAACATCTTTTTGGCAGCCCTAATTATAATTTTTAGTTCGCAGGATAATTATTTTTTTCAATAAATTTTTACTTTCTTCCAATCCAAATATTAAACTCGCCTCTTTTCCGTCTCCTTCGCCCACCAAAAATTTCACATCCGGATGCTCACCAGTGCTCAACAAATGCTTCATAATTTGTATCATTAAATTGTCCTGCTTCTCAAGAGTTAATTTATTATAAATAAAAAAGTCGAAATTAATGCGAAGCGCAAATGATAAGTTATTCTATATCATTTACAAAAATTTGGTCAATCTCTCAAAGAAATGACTTCGTCTGCTGAGCGAGCACCAGGGACGCCATTCCGAGGCCTCAAAAATTTTTGGAAATCGGAATTAAGTGCCATCCCTAGCGAGAGCACTGTTAAATATGATAAATCATCGCTGGAAAACGAACTGAGTTTCTACGAACACTCAAAAACAATTTATATTTTTCGGCTACCTAAAAATTTGAAAAAATATGAAATTCTCTAACAATTCGAACACTTTTAAAAGTGATCGAATTCAAAAAATCAACATAAAGCCAATTTTTCTGCACATTGGATCATCTATGTATTGTATTTTTAGTGAAAGAAATGAGTAATTTGCTG